>WHPX01000968.1:0-43130 GCA_011057435.1 Actinia equina | reverse complement strand
TTAATATAACCCCATTATTGAATGTTTTCACGGCCGCCATGTGGAGTAATTTAAAAAGATTCGTCTTATATTCCCACATGGCCGCCGTGTCTTTTTTCATTGCATTCTCTTGGGAATGAAAGAAAATAACCAAGCTTTTTTCGAACTCAGTCGGGCTTTTGCATAACAATAGCCAGACAATGAAGGAAAAAAATCCTTTGTAGGAGTAGCAAAAAACATGAATGAGATCTGGAGAGAGAAGAAATAAACTAATGTATTTCAAGAAATTCTAATTAGTATCTATCATTTAGATAGGTATAAAAATATCTATACCCGTTATAAAAAACAGACTACACTTGATTTCGTCGCGCAATTATGTTCTCTATAAAAACATTTGTATATATAGGACTACACTGCTGCCATTTGGAATCTGAATGAAAATTTCTGAGGACACCAAATCGGAAAGAGGACCCGTAGACCGTAGTCCATTTTGGCAGTCAGAGGAATTTTTTGAATTTGCAGATTGATTATTTCATCCCATTAATATAATATTATTAATAATAATATAATTATAATATTAAGAATAATTAATATTATACTTAATTAACTATGTAAAATACCTTTTTACAAAAATGCGTGCAAGCTCATTATTCTTAGCATCTTTCAAAAATCCTTATTAATTAATTCAGCACAATCCTTCTTATACAATTAGACGGCTAAAGGGAGTTCGGGCTTCCTGTGGAAGATAGGAGATTGGGAAGGAAGAAAAATGATGGTAGAGCAAGGTCCCAGTCCCTCACTTTTTCTAAAAATCCCGAAACTAGTCAAGGTTAACTAACTGTAAAAAAGGCAAAAACAACAACAACACAAACAAACAACAAACAACACAAAAAAGAAAAAAAGAAAAAGAAAAAAAAAGGAAAAAAAAAACAAAAACAAAAACAAAAAAAAACAAAAATCTAATACTATAAATCTAATTCAAAGTATAATGCTATTTACAGTGTTGTAGCCAAACAGTTATTATTTAACTGTTTGTCATAACACTATTACGCTGGCGAAAAACAAAAGCAGTGTGAAAAGGATTATGGTCTAGAGACGGGGGGAAAACGGCATCTCGCTTCAAGAGGCTTATTATGATGCTGACTGAGATATGCTGATCGTGCTTAGTCAAATGTAGCTGGTTTATGTCCTAAATACACTTGTTTATATACTTCACTGAATTGGCATAATCATTGAATGAATCCAGGGAGGCTTGAACCAGTATATAGCAGAACTGTATGTGCGCCTGTGAAGATGAATATGACGTATTAGTACGGACAAATAGAATATTTTACAGTAACGATATTAGGTATCATGCAGATAGGGAAAGGTATATATATATATAGCTAACCGTGCCGTGACCTGGCGTGACCTGTGTCCGCGCCGTTTTTATCCCGTATTTCGGGTAATTGATTGATGGAGAAGTAAATTCTCGAGCATTCTTCTTTTTTCTTCTTGTTCGCCTTATTGATGCCGTGAACACGAGGGAAAAACGTCTGCGCAGTCTCTGTATCCGTATGCAAATTACTCAAAACGATATGTAAATTTGCCTTTCAAACATGCCTGATAATTGGACTTCACAAAATGCCAAAACTTAGTAATACAGTATCTTGGTCTGACAAAAGTGAACTCGCAAAGTTGTTTGTATACTTGAAGAAAACAAACATTTATTTTCTCATTGAAACTCTTCAAATTCTTAAAAAAACGCGCTTGAAGTGCACGCATACGCAAACGTTTTTCTCTAGTGTCCGTGCAGTGAGCTTTTCACAGTCCATGATACGGAAAACTCCTCTATATCAGCCGTCGTTTACTTACCAAGTGTTTTGACAGCATTGGGCCTTCCAAGGCGAAGGACCTTAATTGCTTGGAAAACATCGATAACTTGCTCTGCTTTCACTCTCTCCAGTAAAGAGTACACGGCAGCAAAGGTACCACTTCTTCCAACCCCGTCACTAAACGAAAAATAGTCATTTATTAAGTGAATACAAATGCTTTTATTCAATTCACCTTTTAAGCGCTAGCCATTACGTGGTAAAAACGTGTTGGATTGTGTTAATGGGTCACCAAGTAGTTAGGATAGTCATTCTTGGATTTCCGTAATGAATTTGACAACCGTTCTCAATCAGACGCGCTCTCAAGCGGTTGTTTCTGTAGCGAAGAAGTAGATTTTGGTGGACGTCAAAGCGTGTCCATGACATTCCAAAAGCACGTGTCCTTCTAGCTTTGTGTTTTCCGACAATGTTATGGAAACGCCTTGAGATTGACGTCCACCAAAACCTCTTCGTCGCGACAGAAACAATCGTTAGAGGGCGCGTATGTTTGAGAATGGCTGTAAACAATCATTCCTTGGTTTGTTTATTTAGCTCTTTAATTATAAGCAAAATATTATTTCTCGAACTTGATTTAAGCTTTTCTTACTGCTGTTAGAAAATCATACCTGCACTGTACTGCAATAGGAGTGTTGCCACGTTGTTGCTGTGACCTTTGTACTATCGTCACAAGATCAAGGACACTTGAGAACTCTCTGGTATACTTGATTAGGCCACTTTGTATGCTGCACGTGAATGAAGTTATGTGACGCTTGTGGTTCCTATTGAACAGTAAATTTGTAATATTAAACTCAAGGCAAAAATCAGTATCACTCACGTCTACAACGTAACTTGGCAAACGACGTGGGAATGCGCTCCTTTTTATGCACTTTGAGCAATCGCAGCTATAAAGATATTTATAGTTCCTCAACTAAAGAACTTCAGTAGTAAGTTTAGTGCTTGTGCAATTATTCTGGGTTGCATAGACACAACGACGCCGGTTCTTTTTAAGTTTTAAAACAGTAAGTTAGCACCTGATTGCTGTAAGTCTCTATGTTCATGATTTTCAATTCCGTTAAGATTCATTGCCACCAACCGATGAAAGCGTATGTTTCATTTATAATCACTTGGGGGTGAGGGAAGGGGGGAAAGGATTTGGTAAAATGTTATGGAAAGCTTTACAAACATTGCTGACCCCTCCACCCATGTGCTAATAAATGAAAGCCGGCCCCTTCGGTCATGTGATGATCGACTTACCATTGGATGTACCAGTTACATTTCTTTATCACTAGCGGTCCCTTGGTTTCAATATCTGTCACCTCGATACTAATACCGTTATAAGACTGTTTGCCTTCAGATGGCAAATATGGAGTGAAGATCTGAAAACAGATGAACATTCCTTGGCTTAGAAGAGCTAATAAGCAACAATAACATTGACAGGAGCACGCATACATAGTTTTTCCCAATACAAGAACTCAGAACCCATGAATCTATGAAAAATGTCTAAATTCGAGTGCTTGGTGTTCCTGTTAACCATTCGTGGGGTTGAACTATTGTAAAGATCAGACAGAGTGAACAAAACGGTATAACATTTCCCCCCAGATAAAGCACTCAACAAGTTTGAATGCTGAGTGCCTACATATTTTGACTTGCCTAGGGTGTATACCTTTTCAGAGTTCCAAATTACCGCTTGATTCCAGACTCATTTACACAGGGTTAGCCTCGTATCAGTGTTTAAATATTCACAAATACCAATGATAAAGTAAAGAATGCACAACTTCAACAATACAATCACTGTGAAATTTCACGGACCTTTACTGGAACGCATGAATATTCTACACAAAGTCGAAGCTAACCCTGAACAACAGAGAACTTGAAACTGGGGTATTGCATAAGTATGTCCAAACTTTTCCCCCTTCCCCCGGTTCGCATGTACATTAGTCTTTACCTCGTCTTCTTCTTGCAAGACATGAGCATTACAACTGAACCAATCTTGTACTGAAAGACCAGATGCCAGAAATCATAGATCGTGTTTTCCAAAGGCGCTTGGGTCATGATGAACGCGTTACGCTCACGATACGCCTGGAAGGAAGATCACAGAAACAAGTAATATTTCAAAGCCAACAATGAGGAGTGGATGGGATGCGCCTCGGACTCGAACTAATTGCTCAGACTTGAAATCCCGTCCAGTCCGATATTGGAGGATTGAAATGACTTCTCATGCTCATTAATTATCAGACTTGGAGTAACTGGAACAAAATTAATTCAGTCCTAGGTAAGTTCCTGTGAAAGGAATGCGTTCAGTCTGGAGTAACTGGAACGAAATTAATTCAGTCCTAGGACTGAGTGCATTCCTTTCATAGGAATTTACCAGGTTCAAATAACATCATGTGACCAAAAAATAGCCCAATGATTGGCTGGTTTACTCATGAATTATGAATGAGTATGAGAAATCTTAAATTTACCGTGGTCAATGAGCTTAGCTAAATGCTACGTTACAGCCATGCCACATGCCATTAGATCATTATAAATTATACCATTCAGGAGTCAGGGGGGATTGATAGATGGGATACATCTCATGCCATGGAATTAAAGAGGGCAAAAGACGTGGTCGCTACATATCTTTTAACCAAGTCAACAAACATGAAGGTTATATAAGAATATCATTTGCTACGTTTCTTGAAATATTAAAACCAATGGATTTCTTAATCCTAGAGACAGCTGGCATTAGTTGGGTTAAATTCTGTGAGTTTTGATGTTGGATGAATGTTGGGCTCGTTTGTGATACCGTGTTTTTAAAACACGACAACATCACCAACATTCTGCAATCATATGTTGACTAAATATCAGGCTTTTTTTTTTCAGGATTCTTAGGGCGTTTTTTTTTTTTAATCTGCGAAAACATAGTTATAAGACTTGGGCAGGTATATTAGATAGAGCCAGACCTTAACTACCTAAGACCTAACTAAATGAGACAATAGACCCGTTTAATCGAATTCTAAATTACCGCTGTGTTTCTCGATTACAGACTCATTTGCACAGGGTTAGCCTCGAGTTTTTGCAGAATATTCACGTGTTCCAGTCAAGGTCTGTCGAGTTCAAAACTGTTTGTATTGTTGAAGTTGTGCATTCTTTACTTTACCGTTGGTATTTGTGAATATTTAAACACTGATACGAGGCTAACCCTGTGCAAATGAGTCTGTAATCAAGGAACACAGCAGTAATTTGGAATTCGAAACTGGTCTATTACTTACATTGGCAAAGGAGGCGTTGATATAATTCTGTTTTTCGTTCGACAAGATTACCCGCGCACAGTCCACTGAAATTAGAAAACAAATGGTCATATATAACATAAATTATATTCAACCACGAATTTAGTTTCCTTTGCAGTTTCAGTTGCATATATTTACATGGTATAACATCAGGATATCTGTTTCTTGCCATGTTTTCTTCTTTTAGTCCAATTTTGCTTGATTCCTCAGTAAGGAGTGCTGGAGATATGTGATTGAGACGCTGGACAAGAAAAAAAGAAGTAACATTTTGAATGTTTGCGCCAAGGTTTATGTTAATGTTAGACGTTAAATGATAAATTTTTGATTCATTAAACCAACGTATGTGAAAAAGCACAGGACTAAGCCACCGAAGACTAACTAACTAACCAAACAACCCATCCCCTCCAACAATCTTATTTAACCCCTGATTGAAGAAGTCCTCCACCTTTCCATAATCTACTCTAACACGTTTACCACTTCAGGGAGGATGGCTTAATGCCTAACAGGTTTTGCAACCCAACTGATAAGGCAGCTGGTAGATCGAGTAAGAATTTGGAATTTGATTTTCGTGGAGGAAGGAAAAACACACAGGAGAACTCGGAGGAAAAACCCTCGAAGCCCAGGAGAGAACCAACAAGACAATTCTACTCATACGACACCGAGCGCTCCAGGACTCGAACCCGGTTGGCATTGGTGAGAGGTGGCGCATTAACAACGCATGCCGACCCGTATTATATTTTTAACAGCCACTGTCCATACCTTAAATTCCACTTCGTAGCCAATCATTTGGTCTTTGGGTCTTGGTTTGGACAGCTTGCTCATTACGATATTCAGATTCATGACTGGTACTTCTGTGTTACCGCAGGTTAGAGCTTCTAGGACAGCAAAGTGCACGAAGGCATACTGTTCCTGTGATCACAAGATAAATGGAAAGTACGTAAGTCAAGAGTACGAAGTAAGCATCCCTTGGAACCCTTTCGACGAAACTTACTCTCATTCACCGAATCAAAATGGCGACCAATTTGAACAGCCAATGTTATGAAGTAACTAGCTTTGTGTTTGTGTGGAAACATGAAAGCTTTTAAGATGTATGAGAGGCTAGTATGTCCAGTTTAAAGTTATTTAAATTATTCAGTGAAATCAGGGAGAACATATTTAGTTGTCTGTCTGTCTGTCTGTCTGTCTTTCTTTCTTTCTTTCTGTCTGTCTGTCTGTCTGTCTGTCTGTCTGTCTGTCTGTCTGTCTGTCTGTCTGTCTGTCTGTCTGTCTGTCTGTCTGTCTGTCTGTTTTCTTTTATTATTATTATTTTTTTAAATTTTATTTTATTACATTTTGTTTTATTGGCTTGCCGGTTTATTTGTCTGCTTTTTTATGCAAACATGCCTTCCATATCTGGCATTTACCCTTACCTCAGTCTGGACCATTGTGATACGATTATTCCTCATCATTTGGACAAAGTTAAAAATATCGATGGTCTTGTCCTTTCTTGTTCGCTCCAGCATCGCGTCCACAGCAATAAAGGCACCTGTGCGACCAACACCAGCACTGAAAAAGGGGAAAACATGAGACTTAATGGATTCAAGACGGGGGGAAATGAAGGAGAATTAAATAGAAGAAATCAGGATCTAAAAATATATATTGGCATCACTAGTACTTTCCGGTATTGAAGAAGCTACTCATGCAACTACTACTAGGTTTGTGTGCTGGCAATATTAACGCTAAGATTTTTGTTGTCAGTTTTAGCTAAAGAAACAGTAGCATCAAGTGTTCTTGGGGGAGCATGTGACGTCATAGTAACTACGTTTGATTGTCATTGACATAAAGTTTATTCTTTTTTTTTTCATGTCAAACAACATGACAGCCCTTATTTTGTCCTTGTTCATGTAAGATCAATTTGTCAAAAGATTTGGTCTTGGTGTCTCTTGTCAACAAACATGGCGGTCACTTCATTCGACCTATTATTCTCATGGCAAAAGATGCACGCCACCAATAATGCAACATAACAGCGACAAAAATGTCGCACACTGCACAGAAAGTTGTTATGATTTTTGTCTGCAGCAGCATATTGATGTCTCACTTCTGTCATAGTATGTCACGAAATAGCCACGTGTTTTCCTCTCCCTTTAGGAATTTACTCTTGTACGAAGTATATACCTGCAATGTACCAACAGTGGTCCCTGTCCTCCAACAGAAGCATAGTTTGCACGGACTTTTCGTCTGAACCCAAGAACCGAAGTAGCATGCTGTGGCACTCCCTTATCAGGCCAGGCAGTGTACTGGAAATGGTTAACCTGGATTTTTCCCTCTTCGCCTCTCTGTAAAAAAAAAAACTCTGTAAAAATGATCTTGAAATTTGTCAAAAGAAATGCGGAAAGTGTTTATATTAAATGGGTAAATCCAAAGGAATGAATGCAATCAAGTGAAAATTTATGAATTGAATATGGGGTGGTCCGGTGTTACTTTTACTATGCTATCCTGATAGCTCTGGTAGCTACAAAATTTGTATATTGCAATGAAGAATGTTTGTGCCACTATTCTAAATATATATAAATAGTAAGAGCGATGTTGACAAATCAATTTACCTTAGCCACGAAGAATACCCTAACGACATAGTCAGCAAGTACATCAGACCGATGAAGAGTGACTGTCATTGGACCATACGTCTCTTTACTATCGGGCCAGTATTGATGACACTTGACCTGACGAAGAGAAATATAGATATATGAATAAAAATATGATAAATATCAAGCTTACTTCCAGATTGTTATGGACCGCTTAAAAGCTTGAGCACCTACAAGAGTCCAAGTCAGTCTTTCAGTCAGATTTTATGACTTGGATAAAATCCCTTTGGCTAGAATTCAGATAAAATGTTACGAATTTCACCCACTTTAGTAGGGTGGCAAAAATGGGATTGCAGCAAGATAAAAGAATTGCTGCAAATAAGAAATGAGTTCACTGCTGCATGCATGATAGAAGAGTTGATGGAACGTTCTTTAAACATTATCAGCGACTCGTGTCTTATTTTTGAAGCCACCCGTCTAGAATGCAGCGACTCGTCTAATATGCATCTTATTTGAAGCAACTCGTCTCTTATTTCACAGATCTTGTTTCTTATTTAATTCGCAGCAACTTGTCCAAAATGCAGTGACTCGTCTAACATGCAGCAACAGATTAGACCGTACATTACGTGGACAACCCTGGAACTATTTTGATAGCACGAACGTAAACATCGTCTAAAAATCGAAGAACCTGAGCAAGGTCAATTCAAAGTCATCCATTTCTTAATAAAACTAATCTTTGGTAAAAATTCTGCTTGACTAGAAAGAGTCCCGAGAAATTTATCAGATATTGCCCACTCCAGGTATTTGAGTGACTTTGTAATTAGGGGACTTGCGATGTGTCAAAATCTGCGACGGCGACGTCAACGAGAAGTATGTATAACATCAATTTTGGGTTTCGCATCTTAAAAAAGTCAGTGTCTTCCCAGTGGATGAAGTGACTTCGCTGACAATGTTTTAAATGAACAGAACCCTCAAAAAATATTTTTTACACTTCCGGTTGACATCGCCGTAAAATATTGTGCCCCATAATACGAACCCTGCCTGCTTCCATCAGATTGGTCAACATAACAACAGTCTTGACTTTCTCCTGCCACACCATGAGCCAGAAATCTGCCACTGTTGCTGGAATCGGGCCTATAATAAAAAGGTCACGTATAATGGGGGATTGGAGTGAAGTAGAGTGCAGTGTAATGTAATGAAGAAAGGTGAAGAGTCGTGCAGTAAAAGGTGGAGGGAAGGAGTCCAATGAATTAGGGAAGATTTAAGATAAAATACGATTGGGATGGAGTTGAGTGTAGGATCAGTTATGTGATGGGGGAATGAAGTGAAGTACAGTGTCATGCAGCACAGTGTGGTAGAAAAGAGTTGCAGCAGAGGAGTTCAGTGAAGTAGAGGGTTGGAATGATTTTGAGTGTAATGGAGTTCTTTACAACTTTTATTAAGTTTACCTTGTGAAGCAATGTAAGTTCTTGGAGTTCCATCAAAACCCTACCAAGGAATTTGCAATTTCTTCGTTAATAATTATTAATCATTATGGCGTCATTTAATACCACTACCAGACTCCATTGAACACTTACTATTCTCATGAAGAAATATAAATTTGAAGAAAGGATAAAATTCGCGAAGCATTTTGGTTATGGTAGTAAAATGGCGCCATCATGCAAAAGGCCCATTGGAGCTTTCTTAGGGAATGAAAGTATTTTCATACTTATGTGATAATTCTCAGTTAATTATCATATCATATTCAAATAACCTGCCAAATGCATGAAGTTCTAAAATAGATCTCAGTTTTTATTGATGGTTTGTAATATATATACTAAGTATAGCGAGGTCGGAAATCAATTTTTCCGAATTTAATTCCAAGGGCTTTCGCCCGGAATAACCTCGTTCCCAAACACTACAACTTACTTATATTATCTTCGACTATTTTATTAGTGCCAAGCGGTCCACATACTCTAATCTTTGCATCATAATTACCGCGACCTAACATCTATTTCACCCCGGCCTGCTATCAGTCTGACCTCTAGCTCACCTGGAAGAGCATCGGTAGTACAATTCCGAAGGTTGTGGGTACGAATCCCAGCGAGGTCGGAAATTAATTTTTCCGAATTTAATTCCAAGGGCTTTTGCCCGGAATAACTTCGTTCCCAAGCACTACAACTTACTTATATTATCTTCAACTATTTCATTAGTGCCACGCGGTCCACATACTCTCATATATACTATATATGTGCTTGTGGTTGGATGTAGGTTAATTGGCTACCCATAAAATTATATATATCCGATAACATTTCAACATTATACAATTCCTTGCTTGGCCTGTATACTTACATGTATGTAGGAAGCATTAATGTAGTCCGAACCATCCTCTGAATCTTGTAAAATAATACGCGAGTGGTCATCTAAAATGGAAGGCAAACTAGATTTTAGTTTAGGCATTTAGTTCTTTGGAATTCAAGAAGCACGTGCCCTAGGATCGAAATACTTTGGCTGAAAATCCGGAAACAAAACTTAACATGATTTTGTCGGTATTTGTCGTCATGACACTATCGTGCACTCTTAACAAAACTAGTGTAACAAGGAGTGTTTACTATTTACCCGGAAAAACTGGAAATTCCGGAATATAAATCGTATGTTTCATTCCAATCGGAAAGATCCGGAAAACTCCGTTTTCCGATTAAGGTAATCCATTTTTCCCGCTCTTCGCGGTTCTTCCGGTACACGCGTGTACCATGTTTTGTAAGAAAAAAATTTCCCGCTCTTTTTTTTACCATTAGCAAACGAATTTCCAACCTGATGGGTTGCCCGGGTTGATGTATTTTAAGTTGTAATCCCTTTCCAGGTCTATTAATCACAAAAGCGGCTAAAATCAAACGGAAAACGTTCTCAATGATTTTCATCATCAGGAAAAACTTTATAAAACTGATTTTCGTTTCACACCCAATTGTAGTTTTTTGGCATACGACTGACGTCACACTTTATGTCTTCAAGGCATCTGGGAATACCCCTAATCAAAAGTCGCAATATTCATAATTTCGTCTGGCATCAGATGATTGGTCATCGCCTACATCCTATCATCCTTTAGTCAGCTTTAAACTTTATAAAACTGCTTTTCGTTTCAGACCCAATAGTAGTTTTTTGGCATACGACTGACGTCACACTTTATGTCTTCATTTCATCTGGGAATACCCCTAATCAAAAGTCGCAATATTCATAATTGCGTCTAGCATCAGATGATTAGTATTCGCCTACATCCTATCATCCTTTAGTCAGCAAAATATTTCATATAAATAATTATTTATTTATATTTATAAGCCTTTTCATAGTTTAAGAATCGATTCCACTGCGCATGCGATTTTATCCGGAATTTCTCACCTTCTTTTGTTTAATTAAGAACAAAAGAAGGTTTAGACAAAAGAAGGTAGAAATTCTGGATAAAATCGCATGCGCAGTGGAATCTATTCTTAAACTATGAAAAGGCTTATTCAGAAATTGTCATACATGATATAATGTTGGCATATCTGTTCTTAGGCTTGTTTAATGGTGTTCTGGCATTGTTCCACGGATATTGTTGACCATTTGATAAAGTCTACAAAGAAAACAAGAACATTGTACAATAATAAGGCTTTTAGGACAAATGTTAGGAAACCTCAAGACCCAAATTCGGTCCCAAAATCCAATGCATCGATAAGTGACTTTTGCAAAATCCATAATACCCTTAATGTGAAGTCATATTTATCTATTTGTTTAATATCTTAACACAGCCTGACAACAGACTCGAGGTCCCAACAAGCAAAATACAGAGACAAAGGCTAAACGAGGAAACATGTTTTCTTAAATGTTTCCGAAGGTTGCAAAACTGACACAGGAAACATCGGATGACATGTATACACAAAATTGGTTGACTCAAGCGCCCTTTCTTGTTTACAACTGTCACCTCCTCGTCCGCCATCTTGTTTTGACAAGGTAGAGCGAGCGTTCCTAAGTAACGAACTTTTAGAATATTGAATTTTGTGGCTAAGCAAGGAAACATCGGAAAACATTGTTTCCATGCGTTTTGGATGTATGAAATGTTTCAGCAGAAACATTTTCGCGTCTTGGAAGCACAATTTGTAGTGCACGCAGCAATGTTTCGCATGTGGCTTAACTTATGAACATAGTGCGCATCAGGGAAACATAGTGCGCGCGGTAAAAAATGCTTCTGGAAACGTTTCTTCTTTAATATATTACGGTTAAAGTAAGTAAGAAAGGAACAGTATAGCTAGGAGTTACTTAGGTCATACCAGAGACATTAACCTAGTAACTGGACAAATTAAATGCTACCTTGAATTCCTCCTTGAAAGAATGTTCTCCTGATTTCTTTTCAGTGACGAAGTGAGGGAACTTGTTGATAGGGATAGGTTGATGTCGTAGAGTCTCGGCATTACTGTACATATCTGCATCTTCGTCATGTAACGCGCCGTTACTACTCCCACCAGCTGGAATAAAATCAACTACGGTAAATTCTTGAAGTTCATTAGAATACTAGGTCTACTAGGTCGGTCACAGAACAAAATATGTTTGCAACAGTCTTGAACTTTAACAAAGTCCTCCGCAACAATCATTATTTTTGGTCCCAGATCCTCACATTCTGTTTGAAAAGCTTTGCTTTAAACAGTCTGCCATACTAACAGCTCTACCACGGGATTGACCAATGAGAATCGGGCTTCCATTTCCTGAAAACCCTGACGTAGGCCAAGGTCAATGTCAGGGTTTCCAGAAAATGGATCGGAAACCTGATTCTAAGTGGTCAACCCTGTGGAAAGGAATTTAGGGCTCGAGTGAGCAGCCGTTCCTGAAGAGGGACCGTGAGGATCTGGGACAAAAACTAATGACGGCTGCAAAGGAGACTAGAGCTTTAAGAAGTACTAGAAATAAAGCTGCTTAGTAATGATAGCACATGAAGGTAGGCATTTTAAGATGATAATGAGATTCATGAGATCGATTCAGCTGACTGATACCAAGCAACAGGTTAATAGCAAATGACGGGCAGTATTTGCCTGTCATTGTGGGCGGTAATGATATTCAATCGGCTGATCGATACCAAGAAATATCTTATCTGGATGATGGCACATGACGGGCAGTATTTGCCCGCCATTGTAGGCTGATAAAGATCCATGATCACGCGAGTTGTTTATTTAATTAATACCAAGTAATATATAGAGTACTCTCTGGTTCATGACACATAATGGCTGATCTAGAAATTAAAGCAGCTGATTGGTCATCACCTTGGCTTTTACTTGCTCCGTGTAACCCTTCATTAACAAGGTTGGTTCTACTGTTAGGTGAAGAAGACGCTTTCCTTTCTTGTTCGTTTTGAATGTCGTTTAGGTCCAGGGCATTACCAAGATTATCTGAATCTTCTCTTTTACTTTCCCTTGAATTTCTTCTGTAAATGGACGGAACACATAACCGATAAAATGATAACGTTTCATGCTGTGTCATTAATTACCATAAATGATACTAGGGGATCGTCTCCCGTTTCAACAGCCTATCCCTGTCTGGAGGCATAACACTAACGTACTAACAAATCACTCACGATTGTAAGCTGCACGGCTGCTAATAGCTCCTGAATATGCAGCCCGTAAAGTGCTCCACTGGTCATTAATGTAAAGCGCATTGAGACCATGTGAAATGCGCTATATAAGCACCCCAATATTAATATTATTATTAATATAATTATTAATATTATTATTAATATAATTATTAATATTATTATTAATATAATTATTAATATTATTATTAATATAATTATTAATATTATTATTAATATAATTATTAATATTATTATTAATATAATTATTAATATTATTATTAGTATAATTATTAATATTATTATTAATATAATTATTAATATTATTATTAATATAATTATTAATATAATTATTAATATAATTATTAATATTATTATTAATATTAATATTATTATTAATGATGATGATGATTATTATGATTATGATTATGATGATGATAATGATGATGATGATGATGATGATGATGATGATGATGATGATGATGATGATTACTACTACTACTACTCGACCGGCCATGATTGGCAACAATGACGGAAAGCTTATAAAGGTCTGTCACGTAGGCACCTGCAGGGAAAACTTGATCAGCCTTCAGGCCTTGATCAAGTACACCTCTGAACGGTAAGGCATAAAAGAGGAATGATTGTGGCATCGACGCCTCATAAGCGATCTAAACACGCACATAAGGTGTTCAGTTGTGATAAATTCTGATTGGTAAGTTTCGACAATAACACTGATTTGATATTAATGAGCAGTCGGATATCATTGATAATAATGAAAAATATCACAGCATAACCCTGAAGATGCTTCTTTATTTTCAGGCTAGCGGGACACAAGGCTCCTACGTCATCTATTGGAAAACACGCCTGAGAGCATGGTCCCTTGAGAGAGACAGCCAATTCAAAGTTTTGAAAAAGTGCAAAGACAGATTTGACTGTCTCATTAATTAGATGTTACTGATCAAACAACTCAAACATAGTTTGAATGTACGATCAGATTCCATACGTGCCAAACTTTTTATCTGATTATGTTATTATATATCTATTTTATATCTACTGTTATTATTTCTATATATATATTTTTTAATTTTCTAGTTCATTTTTGACTTCATGATAATGACGTTGTGCAACGTCGAACGTCGTCACATTTTTAACATGTTTTTATCGTTCAATTTTATTATAAATTTCTTTATTATTCTAAAGCAATCCATGTTATTTATTTCTTCTTTTCGTTTTTTTTTTTACCATCATTGCGTGCGTTCGTTCAGTCCATCGCTTTCTTATTTATTTTTGTTTTTACATGTTTCATGTCATTAAAAACCGTTAGCGACTTATAATTTCAAAAATATGATTCTAAATATATATCATTTATAAAAAATCAAGAATCGAATAATGCATTTATGTATAATGATCAATTACCTCTTCCAGATAAAAAATGCAGCCAAAAGTACAGCAGCAATGATAAGGACTATGACCACAGCAATCCCGGCAATCGTTCCTGCAGATGTCCCCTTTCTACCTGCTGGGCCTCCAACTGTCCAAATGGTTGGTTGTTAAAAGAAAAGGACATTTTATAGTTAAATGTTAACAAAATTCTTGCGGCATAGCTGTCGTCCTTGAAAATGCAGAAAATAATTGCTTTTATATATCCCGCACTATTGACAATAGACCTCTTGCATGTGACGTCAGACAAAGCAAAATAATTTAAATCTCATTAGAATTGGAAATCTATCGTTCCTTCAAATTGAGCTGCATTTCGACGTGCTGTAAGGGGCCTGATACAGCGAATCAGAATGCAAGTAAGGCAGCATCGTATATTCGATGGCATTCCCTTGTTCCTTCCCATCAGACATGGCTAGGTATATTCAATAGCGTGGGTTATACAATGCTCTCTCGTGGCACATTAAACATCCTGACTACCACAGGCAATCCAGTGATAGATACAAACCTTTGGCTGCCGGTACTTCTCCTTTTGCGATCAATGTTGAAGGACCAGCCAAATAATCCGCCTGGAATAAAACAAGGGTTTACAACATTTTTTATGGCAAGTATCTACTTCCAAGCGTTAGAGAAAAATAGATAAATTAAAAGTGTCTTTAATTAATGGGATAGGTTTTTAGGATGTTATGGTGAAAAAATACATGATGCAGGAATGATTTTAGTATTTATTCTAATTTAGGTGCGTAATACTACTTACTGTGCGGGCACACTAACCGGGACCACTTGAAGAAAGTTTAAAACCAATAAGTATACATAGATTGAATACAAAGGAATCAAACTTAAGTTAAGCTTGAACCAATCAAGAGCAAGCAGCGAAGACTATTATTAATATTATTACTTTATTACCAATCGTGTAAATGAGAGATTGTAATTGGCTAAGGCTAATACGATACTGGTTTTGCTAATTCCTGATTTGCTAAGGTTTCTTTAACCTTAAACTTTGTTCGAGTGGTGCCAGTTACTGCGTCCGCCCTAAAACCAATGTTCTCATTATAATCACGTCAATTCTCTACCTTTTTGTTTTGTGTTAGAGCTCTTTGCGTAACGTTATATTTCTTTCCTTGGTCCAGTTTCATGTTTTTATATTCATTTTCTTCTTTCATGTCCCCAAGAGTGAAAACCTTTGGTAATTTTTTTTGACCGTTCGTACGTATCTCTGCTGCTATGTAGTAATGAAGATTATCTTCTTTGGCCTTATCGTAATTAGTTAGTCTTTCTTCATCAAACGATGGGGTCTCAACTACTTCAATGACAATCAACTGGTAAGCGCTGTTCGTGGGATTCACGTTAAAAAAAAAAGAGAACAAAATCAAGCAATAAAACATTTTTTCGAATTAGTCAAATAACGATTTAGTCTTACTTTACATTATCTATCATGAAAAAAAATAAACTGGAAATGGTAAATTATAGTAAAGAATGCATAACTTCGACAATACAACCACTTCGAAATTCGACGAACTCTGAACAAGGAACACATACATATTCAAAATGATTCTATACGACAGAATCGAGGTTTACCCTGCACAACAGAGAATTGGAAACCCGAGTATTGAGTATATAATGTAAAAAAAGAACGAGAATTCCTCCTTACTCAATTTTATTTTGGAGGTTTTTGGTTATGATAAGTATAGGAATCGCACGATCTTGAGTACAATTCGGAATTTATCGGTACGAGTGATATTTTGAAAGCTTATAAATATGGCGAGCCATTTGGTGAGTCCAATTTGAAAACTTTCAAAACATATCTATAAATTCCTAATTGTACGAGACGATGGTACGATTTTTTGTTTATAATACACTCTACAAAATTGAGCAACTTAATTGGGACTCTACAGAGTACAATTTGGGATTTAATTATAATCCTCTTGTCCAATAAGAATCGAGTAATTTTGTTGAGTGTATTATAAGGGTTCTTATGGTTAGGATACTTATTTGGGACCTGGGGTTACTTGGTAACCATGCTCTCCCCATCCAAAGGTCTAGCCCAGGTCTAGCTGCCTACGCATACCCAGTTAGGCAGAAGTGTGGTCATATTGGAAGCAGGAAGCATTCGTCCAGTAGGATACCATTGATAGAAGCTTACACCAATACTTACCTAATAGGACCATTTCTACTGGAAGCTTCCCACAGTGTAATATTGTTCGTGCTTGCATTGATCTTGCTAAGAAATTTGACTTCTGGTGCAGGAGGCGCTGCAAATAAATTGCATGAGATATTGAGTAATCTCTTTTTTTATAATGTCAGAAAGATTAAGCATTAGAGAGTTTTAGATTTACGTTCACGGCAAATGTAAAACGTCAGTTGACCAGTAAAAAAATTATATTAAATAGCGGAGAAAGAATCACAAAAGAGTCCAAGTAGTAAGAAAACAGAAGAATATTTGTGTGTAGTGAGAAAGTTTGCAAAAGTAAAATACAGGAAAAAGATGAAAACGTGGTCACGTTTGCCGTTTGCGGGGAGAAAAAAAGGCAGTCTAAAACTCTATTACTTTTTATTTTCCCGCAAACGGCAGACAGTTTCCATCTTTTCCCTACATTTAACTCTATCTTTTGCAAAGGTTCTCATCAAAGACAAATTTTCTATTGTCTAATATCATATGATACCATCTGCAGCTTATTTTAAACAATTTTTTTAAACAAAATATAGACATGAATTCCATATCATGAAGATTTGCATCAACTACCCTTCAATGTTTCCTTACCATCAATCTTAGTATCAATAAGTGTTTGTTTGCCTTTCTGTCCTTCGCCACATTCTGTTTCGGCAAATACGTCAAACAAGTACCTGGTAGATGGGTGAAGGTCAAGTATGGAAATTTCCTCCTTCTTTGAAGTTTTCGTACCGGAGGACACCTTAAAACTCTTATCGTATAAATTTGTCCCATTAAATCGTATCTGTAAATATATGCAAAATTTTATTTGTTTAAAACTTGCGTAGTAAATAATCCCAGGTTCAGATAATAATTCTAAATTTTAAGACGAAAATGTCAGTGTCATAGAGTAGATAAACTAGCCAAACATAAGAAGGCAACAGCATATGCATTTTTGTACATACCCTATTGGGCTGTTAATAATATACCGTTGACTAGCCAATTGAAGTGCGCGATTGAAAACATTCCCCTATTTGTTTTGGAGCAAGGAAAATTTCAAGGAATCACGCATTGTCCAAGAAAAACAAAGTTGTCTTGGTGTCCGTCTTTGACCAACCTTTACATGTTTCTGCTATTAAATTAGAGACATTCATTTATGTCTATGGACTTGATAATTCCCCTCGCTCCTGTTATAACATATACATGTACAAGTGGCGTTTCGTAGGAAGGAACTGGACCTTATTCTTTCTTTCTCTGGATCAAACATAATCCACCTTTTGACGTGGTGCGGTGCGGTGCGGTGCGGTGCGGTGCGGTGCGGTGCGGTGCGGTGCGGTGCGGTGCGGTGCGGTGCGGTGCGGTGCGGTGCGGTGCGGTGCGGTGCGGTGCGGTGCGGTGCGGTATGGTATGGTACTCCTACGGCTTACAATAAAATTCAAACCTGAAGCTAATAGAATCAAGATAAGCGAGGAATTAAACATTTTAAGGAAGCTTAAAGTAACCCAATTATCACACGTACTATGTATTTTTTCACTGGCTCGGAGAGATCTGCTGGTTGAGTCCAACGCAATGTCACTTTTCTACTACCAACATCTCTTACGATAAGGTTACCTGGAGGGGGTGGTTCTAAAATTGAAAAATAAAATTACACTTGAATACAACAACATTTGAATAAAATAGCATTTCAATAAATAGCATTTCAATAAAATAACATTTCAATAAAATAACATTTCAATAAAATAACATTTCGATCGAAATATCGAAATATTTAGACCAATTTGAATAACTATTGTTGTGGACTGAAGCCAACTAGCCTCGTGTTCACGTGGAAAAACCACAGCGTATTCACATGTCAGAGAGGCTCGTCAGTCAACTATAATAGTGCACAGTAAATGTGAGAGGACCAATTTGGCCACAGGAGCCATTTTGGTATGGGTCTATCAGCACTGTTTTGGCTCCCTCAATTAGGCCAAATCAGGAAAAAAATCCATATAAGGGGCTAAAACGGTCCCAAAATCAGAGCTAAAAAATGGCCCCTACTGGTAGTGCTAATAAAATGGCCCTACTTTAAGGAGGCCACTATAGGGTCAAAATTGTGGCCATATTTTGATATTCAAATTGGTCGCCACATTATATTTCGTGGATAATCGAATTTTATTTTTTCGTGATTTAGTGTAACTAACCTGAGGTAAGCAGAAGGATAGGCTTACTGAAAATTCCCGGGCCTGCATCTGTAAATCCTCGTATAGTTATGCTATACTGAGAACAGGGGGGCAAGCGGTACAATGTAAGACTGCAGCAAGAAGCGTTCAAAACAGTAAAACCACTAACTTCTCTCTTCAATCGTGTTTCACTTGTGTTATTCTGCTTTTGAATGAACAACTCGTATATCAACACAGGACCATTTGATGGTTGCAAAGCTGACCACTCCAATACAAATGTTGTTTTATTGTGCTCATCAAAACGTACTGATTTAGGCGCAGTTGTTGGTTCTAGAAATGTTACCAAAGAAAAAAGATAACAAGAAAAGATTGACTCGTATGTTTATTACAATATGTTTCGACATTCAAACAAGTCATATAATAATAATAACAGCAGCAGCAACAACAACAACAGCAGCAACAGCAGCAACAACAACAGCAGCAACAACAGCAACAACAACAACCGCAGCAAAACAACAACAGCAACAACAACACCAACAACAGCAACAACAGCAACAACAGCAGCAACAACAACAGACAACAACGACAGCAACAACAGCAGAAACAACACAAGAAACAACAACACAACACAACAGCAACAACACAACAGCAACAACAGCAGCCAACAAAAACAGACGAGACACCAGCAGCAGCAACAACAGCAACAACAACAGCAGCCAGCAACAACAGCACAACAACAACAGCAGCAACAACAACAGCAACAACAACAGCAGCAACAACAACAGCAACAACAACAGCAGCAACAAAAAGCAACAACACAACAACAGCAACAACAACAGCAAACAACAACAGCAACAACAACAGCAGCAACAACAGCAAACAACAACAGCAACAACAACATCAGCCAACAACAGTAGCAACAACAGCAGCAAACAACAACAAATCAAAACAAACAGCAACAACAACAAAGCACAACAGCAACAACAACAGCAGCAACAGCAACAACACAACAGAAGCAACAACAACAACGCAAACAACAACATCAGAAGCAACAAAAACAACAGCAACACACCAAACAGCACCAACAACAGCAACAACAACAGCAACAACAACAGCACACAGCAACAACAACAACAGCAACAACAACAGCAACAGCAACAACAACCAGCCAACAGCAAACACCAACAGCAAACGAACAACAACAGCAACAACAGCAACAACACAGCAACAACAGCAACAACACACAGCAGCAACAGCAACAAACACAACAGCAACAACAACATCAGCAGCAACAACAACACATAAGCAACAACAAGCAACAGCAACACAACAGCAAACAACAACACAACAGCCAACAAACAAACAGCAACAACAACAACAGCAACAACTAGCAACCACACAACAGCAACAGCAACAACAACAGCAAGCACAACAACAGCAGCAACACCACAACACAACAGCAACAACAACAGCAACAACACGCAGCAACAACATCAACAACAACAGCAAAAAACAACGCAGCAACAACAGTATCAACAACAGCAGCAACAACAACAGCAACAACAACAACAGCAACACAACAAAAGCAACAACAGCAACAACAACAGCAGCAGCACAGGCAACAACACAACAGAAGCAACAACAACAACAGCAACAAAAGCAACAACACCAGCAGCAACAACAACAGCAGCAACAACAACATCAACAACAACAACAGCAACAGAAACAGCAACACCAACACCAACACCTGCTACTGCTACTGCTGGTGCTGCTGCTACTACTACTATTTTTGAATAAAGATCACTAGGTTTTGCGGATGATTGGATATTTTAGCTTAACTTTTAATATATTAGACAATTATACTCACTATAAACGTTCACAGTAGTGTTTTTGCTCGCAATGTCCCCTTCTTTAATGGTAACGGCTTTGATTTTGAATTTGTATGTTCGTCCTCCAAACACAGGCAGTGGTCAAGCTCAACGTACCGGCGGTGACATTTTGGATAATGGGTGTCCCACCTGATGTTTGGTCGGTGTACGACACAATGTAATGCTGGATCACTCCGTTAGAATGATCTGGTACTTTCCATGTCAGCTTTACTTGTGGCCCTGTCTCACCACTCGGTGGAATGACAGATGCGAGTAGACTAGTAGGCGCAGATGGAGCTAGCAGAGATAATAAATATATAGTCAATCCCAAAAAGGCTGACCATTTCGGGTCACAAATACACTAATATAATAGTTATTATAATTTCTTTTGGAAAAATGGCCTTTATGGGCCTTAATCAATTATAGTTTGCGTGCATAATAATGAGTGTTTTATAGTGTATAAAAAAGGTAGAATTTCTTAAGGGGGATAACTAACAGTCAAAATTTGGTGAGATTTAAAAAATATAATTTCGTTTCCAAAATGGTGTCTGTGGTTCTTATTAAGTTCAGAGAGATAATACATTTATCATGTCGAGTTCACACGATATCATTGATTGGCTGAGGGCTCTCGGCCAATGAGAAACGAGATAGTGAGTAAAGTGTATAATAATAATTAATAATAGTCACTGTTAAAAGGTATGCACTCTAAATCAACATACCATCTTGAAGTGTGGTCTTCACGGAAGGGACAGTATAGTTGCTCTTCAAGTTTGGTTTAGTATAAGCCAATATTTTAAATGTGTACTCTGTATACTTTTCCAGTCCGACAAGACGGTAATGGAGAGTACTGCTTCCAGTAATATTCCGGATTGTTGGGCTTCCACTGATTGTCTTTTTATAGTAAATTAAAAATCCTCTTATAATGCCATGTCGATGATTTATGGGTGGTAATTCCCAAGATAATTGGACACTGGTGGAACTGATGACAGTAGCATTTAAGTGCTGTGGGGGTTCACTAGGAGCTTGAGTTGCAAGAAACAAATGCATTAATACATTGTTATAAAATGATAGAAATGAATACATACACAAAATTACTTCTGAGTTGTTTTGGGGGGTTCAAAACACTACACAAACAAAAAGTGGAAGTCGGAACCAAAGATGGTTCACTTTCCTGGAACTGAAAAGATATAACTAGCTAAAAACTAGTGTGAGCTGCGTCGGTGTTTCTAATGAAACAGTAATGATAAAAAGGTAAATTATACACCTTGAAAAGATGAAAAAACTTACTGACGTTTCGGACGCTAGTCCTTCGTAAGTTTTTTCATCTTTTCACAGTGTATAATTTACCTTTTCATCATTACTGTTTCCTGGAACTGCACAAGTAAATAATTATAATTATTAAAAATTAACATCATTATTAAGTAATGTTTAGAAAACGAGAGAGCGTGTTTTATAGGCATATAAAACTCGAGCCGGAGGCGAGAGTTGTATGGCCGATAAAACACGTTCTCGAGTTTTCTGAACATCTTAGCAAATTCATGTATTTCTATAACCTTCAAAAGCAAAAAAGTTTCGAGTGGTAAAACGCAAAAAGATAAAGCATTTTAACATCGAAGTTGTTGGTTTCTTGTTTGCCCAATGTTAACTATCCTCCTGAGACAAGTTATTGCTTGCAATTGTTAAGTTAGAGAATACATTCCAATGCAAGAGTGAGCTGATTTTGTTTGATTGTCGCATTAAATCAACACAAACATAGAATACGATATAGAAACAGTCTTTTGGGAATTCAGCACAATTGCACTTTTGCTCCACTGTATTTTATAATCGCTACAAGAGTTTTACGATCTGTTCCACTCTAATTACCAAACTTTGTCTTATGGGTAACGAGCACTCTACACAAATACCGCCTTGATTGAACAAGAGTAAAATGGCATCAATTGGTATAAATACTGTAAAGGTATGCAAAAACTACAAAGTCCTTGGGGATCGGTTTAAATATCGTAGAATTTTGGTGAAAATTAGCATTTGGTTCATGCTACGAACGGAGCAATGTCTACGCAAAGTCGTTTCAAAAAACCAAAAACTCCCTTAGAAGAGGCGCAGTGCGTTTCCGCAGCAATTCCAAGCAAGAACAAGAGCAGTTACCAAATGGTCTGTAAAAATATTCAAGGAATGGCAGATGGCAAGAACCGGAACCGCATTGCTGCATTGGAAAAGAAACGGTACAAAATCTGGACACGCCTCTAGAGCAAATTAGTACTATGCATTGAATATCAGTGGTCTATCAGATTTAGAACACTCATGAATATAAACATGAGTGTTTTAAATGTGATTGACCACTAATGTTTAATGCATCGTGTATTCATTATCAGCCCCGCTCTCCCCTGAAAATTCAAAACCGCCCCTCGGGTTTAAGAATCTTGATTTTTTAGCGGGGTATAAAAAAACTTGTCACGTGATGTAAATCAAGGACGCCATTGGTCAAATCACCTTATTAATATTCATGAATTTGCTAATTATATTTAAAATAATAATATGAATTGTTACATGTTAGTTAGTTGCTTGCAAAAGTCTTGAATATTTGAATTGTTAATTTAGCTATAAGTAGATTGTTTTAAAACGTTTTTTCATTAATCCCTGATGATAGAAGATCGTCGAAAAGTTTGGAACGTTGATTAGTAACTGTTTATTCTTTTCTAATATAATATAATATTATTGCTGGTGGTAACATAATTTTCTCAACTGCAGTGATTATATATATTTATATAAGCCTTTGTACCCTGTTATGTGGCATCAGCAAGCACCCTGAAACGCATTTATGATTATAATTATTTTCAATTGAATTTTTAAAATTTAATATTAGCTTTTGTCTAGGCTTAATTTGGAGTTTTATTAATTGATTTGATTTGATTTTTTTTTGCAGTGAGTTATATATTTACTTCAAAAATCAACTCCTAAATTCTAATTCGATCTTTGGGCTTTCACTTAGTTTGGAGCCTAGCTCTATTGTGATTGCCCCACGCTGTGATACAACAGCGAAAAGCTTTGTAGAATTGTCAATGATGTTAGTCGCCAACAAAAACGACCTAGCTGAGGTGAGGGTATCAAGGATCATGTTGGGAATCTGACAGTAAATTAGACTGTAGCGTATAAGATTTCGGCTCTATTAACAGTAGTTATCCGATGTATCTGCTCATATTTTTTTGCCGGTCTTAGCTTTGTAGCTTTTCAGGTGATTAACGTTATTGAAATAAGTATATCCCATGTACAACCTTTGAATGCAACTAATGCAATCAAAATTAATGATGTTAAGGGCTCCGAGCATCTGACTGAGGCAAAAGGCCAACAATATCATTAATATTAATTTTCACATTTTTACATGGAAGTATGAGTTTACTTTCTAGTTCGTTACTAGTTATTATTAGGTAAATAATAGTTATTATAATATTAGTTTATGTCACTCAAATATACATTTTTAACATATAATTGTCGATGAAATATCGTTTTTCTCTATTATTGAAAAACGATATATTCACATGTGAAGATAGCATTGGTGAAAATCCTTTGAAACTAGCGGTTGTGCTAGGTTGAACATGAGAAGAGCATAAAAATCACTCAAAAGAGGAATCTTATTCTCAAGGGAGTGACACGTGGTCTGAAATGGGAAAACATTACGCCCGAGCCGAGGAGGACTATCGTATTTCAAAATAGTAAAAATCCACTAATTAAAATTGCATTTCCGGCATGGATAATCATTTACATGGATTTTATCTTCTCTTGTTGAGAAAAGTTTACTAGTTAGCTGCGCTCACTCGTAAGATATCACCTCAAAACTCTAAGATAAAACCCGTATTTCTGCACGGCCATGTGATGTCCCCTATATTATATACACACAATGAAATAAATAAGGAGCTAATCGGGCTAGTTGTAGACATTAAAATTATTTTCTCCTGTGCACTCACCATCTTCTAACGTTCGCACAGTTATTTTTGTACTTGCAGGGCCAATTCCCTTATCATTGTAACATTGCACTGTAATATGGTACACAGTCCACTTTTGTAAACGAGATATTACTAGGTCTGTTTGCCCACCATCAGCAATATGTGTGCTTGATGCTTTTCCCGACAATGAGAGGGAGATATTTACTTTAAAACCTCGAAGCTGTCCGTTGATTCCAGATGTTGGTGCCTGAATATCAAAACATTGCATGCAGTCCCATTAAAGACGTGAGAGAATTCTGAGTGTAGTAAATAGTCAATATCAAAAGGAGAAAGAAAGAAAATCTCAACAAAAAACAAAAACAAAACAAAACAAACGAAACAAAACAAAACAAAACAAAACAAAACAAAACAAAACAAAACAAAACAAAACAAAAGAAAAGAAAAGAAAAGAAAAGAAAAAAGAAAAGAAAAGAAAAGAAAAGAAAACAAAAACAAAAACAAAAATAAAAAATTAAGTGACACGTATACTATGGGCTTTCAAATCATATTAAGCTGCAACTTAGAGTGTACGCATGGACTTATCTTACCTGCCAAGTAACTCGTATACTTCGGGATGTTGGGGACGTAGCTTTAACAGAGGTCGGAGCACTCACAGGCACTAACGAAGAAAAAAGAGAAGACCATCATAAAGTAGTTAAAGGATCACTATGTTATCATTTGACGGAGATAGACAGCAACGAGACAAGATTAAGGACCAGAAAACTCAAAATTCCTCATTTGCATAGAACTATATAATAAAATGAATATTGGATTGGTGAATTTTGGCTGCATAGGTACTTGAAATATCTTACTACTTGATGATTTTTATTTTAAATAATAAAAATGAAGAATGCATTTCTTCAACTTACAAGCTGAGTCTGTTCTAAAGTTAGTGGTCAAACTCCATCGTCCAGGACCAACTCCACTGATCGCTTTTATCTGAACACTGTAGTTAGTATAGATAGCGAGACCAGTTATTACGTAACTCGTTGAAGGAGCTGACACACTTTTTTTGGTTTTTGTAATCTCCTGGTACTGTAACGTGTATGATGTCACATTAGCCTGGGATGCTTTCAGTTCGGGTTGGATCCATCGCACTGTTACTGAGGTTGAATTGATATCATGGACTGTTGGTGCTGTTAGGGTTGTCGGATAATCTGTAATGGGAAATACATATTCTTAGTTCATAATAGTAAGGACTCAGTGATAATTCCCATTCGTTTTAGTTTAGGGCAAGGGAAGTGAAGTTCCAAAAATTATATAAATCTGAACTTTTGTTTTAGACAAATAAAAGTTCCTTGATCAATCAAAGCCGGCGAGCACAATTTTTACTTCACTACAATAATATAAGTTACCAACTACGGCATAGGGGAGATCAAGACTTCATCTATCCACACAATGTATTAATCAATATATTATAAACATACCAAGATTTGCTCAGAAAAAACCTGTTATTTTTATTTTTTTCATTTGCTTTACTTTTCCCAACCAATCACAATTCGCGTATCGCTTTATCACGCAGTAAAAAAACAACACGCCCACAATCAAAAGCTGGAAGCACCTGGCTGTTGTTTCGTGTCAGACTTTCGGCGACTAAAAACAAAACCAAAAACCAAAAGTAGAAAGCAAAAGAAAAAATGCATGTAGTACTACTTGCAAGGAAAATATAAATTGTAATTCGTATAAAATAACAACAAAAGGCATATTGTATTCAGCTTCAGTTGATAGCTTACGTAGTACTTTTTCAATGTTGGGAAACTGAAAAGTGTACTACCTCAAATTAAGATTCTACATTCAAACATATTTCCTGATTTGCAACTAAATCTGGAGACTAAGTAAACAAAGTGAAGTCACAAATTTAACAATGATATTCTTATTCATGCTAATAAACTCCACATTTTTAAGATTAAAAGTTTTTCGTGTCATATGCAAGTAAAGCAGAATGAAACTAGACCTTTGAAGGTAAAGACTACCGTAATATATAAAGTGTTTAAATTATATCAAAAAAAGAAAAGAAAAAACATTTGAAAGCTGAAGCCAAACTGTTGAATCCTCGGGAAGAAAATTGCAAGAAAAGAAAATACCTTCTGCTTTTTCGTTTCTTCACCAGTCTATCTCCAGGTCCAGCTAAAACCATAGGATTAATGCATCAAGACACATCTATAGATAAGGTCTTCAAGGACGGCACAGTTTTTAGCTTGAAACCTCCATCTTTCGGCGAGAAGTAGAAACCACTAGCTCGTTCGTTTTGATATTTAGACGTCTTTCTCAGATTTTTCTGGCTTCAAATACCCTTACAGCAAAGGCTATCTTATTTGTTTGGTTTTTACTATTGCTTTTATTTTTCCTCGACAAATTCGCAAAAACTGGACAGAAAACAGCCCGTAGGCTTTCAAAAACATCAGCTTTTAACTCTGAGCAGGAAGCCGGTAAAGTGTTATTTCTCGTTCTCTGATTGACTGAGGAATTTATCGACGATTCTGATTGGTTATATTTTTCGCATGTGAAAAATGCTATACGCGCGACGCTTATTGGTCGTATTACTGTTTTTCACATGAAAATATAGATTTATATTCATAGGCTTTACGCTATGGAATTCTTGTTATATATATAATAAAGATATTTACTAGGGGTAACCTCAAGTTAGGAAGTGCGGGCGTAGAACATTGGTGGAAGATAATCTTAATTTATTTGAGAGGCTATTAATATATGGAGAGACAGATGCAAGTGAGTATTTAGTGATTTGGTTGGCCTGCTAAGAAAGGTTATCCCTGCGGATCGAATTCCCTCACGTATAAGCGTTAAAACCTGTTTGAGCACTGGCCTAGTTTGTAAGTCTGCATTCCTCACAATCTTTACATTCCAGTTGGAAGTCGAAAACTCTGAAAACTGAGTTGTTCTAGTTTCTCGTATTCCGCGGGCCTAGGCCCCTTGGCGTTTTCTCGTCAAAATTATGCTTCCGTGCTCCTCTTGTCGCCCGCAATTATTTGTTTTATTTGATACAACAAAGATGGGGTATGGTTTGTTTCACGGGCTTATGAAATGCACTCTATACAAATGTCATTTTTTAAGATAATCACTGGTCCATGAAACTTATACTAACTAAAATACTTAACTAAAATTATGTACCTTTTGTGGATGGGTGGGGAAACTAATAGTGCCTGTAACTATACATATATAACGAAAAGTGGGTTAACTCTCATTATATTTGATTTTGATTTGATTCTGATATCCACTTTTCTTTATACATTACCACGCCTGATTACTAAATCTTAAGCTATATATATATGTGTGTGTCTACGTATGTGTTACTTTAGCGATTATATCAAAAATAAACAAAAAACACTATGGAAATTGCTTTTTACAGTTTTTATGCACTCATTGCTTCGTATTATAAAACTCATTTGTTCGAAGACTCGTTCGAAGTTCGTTTCATGATAATTCAAACTCGTTAATAAACCCATACGCTTGCACAATTCCACGAAGTAATCTCTATATAATACCAAAAGAAAAGACACATATGCATACAAGAATCTTACCTAGTTTTACGATCACCGTTGCTCTTTTTATCCCATCCGCGTTAGTCTCAGTGTCCTCATACATCGCTTTACAGGCAAAGGCCCTGCTGCACACTAAGCCCTTACAACTGTGGAAATATGAAATAGAGTTTAGACGAGTTCATTTAGAAGTTAGAGTATCTAGTTATTCACATAAAATTAGTCTAAATGATTTTCTTTCAACTGTATGTGTACTACTTACTCATAGGTATTGAGTACATCATCAGCAGACGTGTAGTTCACTCTCAATTTAGACTGCTTGTCTCCATTAGCACCATGTATAAGACCAGTAGATTGACTGGTGATGTCAGTATTACCAGTGTACCATTTGATGTACTGTATTAATGGTTCTTGTACAATACACACAAGATCTACATAGCTATTGGATGATGCTGTCAGGTTTTGATTGGTCAAACCTGACACTATTACTGGTCTGGTAGCTGTAAAGAAAGAAAAAAAATGATGTTATACTATGTTTAAAGAAAGTTTATGAATATGTTGTACTTGCCAAAGTCACATCCATACAGTTCTATTCTCATACATATAGCAGTATTCCATGTCTGTACTTACCATAGTCACATCCATACAGTTCTATTCTCATACATACAGCAGTATTCTATGTCTGTACTTACCATAGTCACATCCATACAGTTCTATTCTCATACATATAGCAGTATTCCATGTCTGTACTTACCATAGTCACATCCATACAGTTCTATTCTCATACATATAGCAGTATTCTATGTCTGTACTTACCATAGTCACATCCATACAGTTCTATTCTCATACATATAGCAGTATTCCATGTCTGTACTTACCATAGTCACATCCATACAGTTCTATTCTCATACATATAGCAGTATTCCATGTCTGTACTTACCATAGTCACATCCATACAGTTCTATTCTTATACATATAGCAGTATTCCATGTCTGTACTTACCATAGTCACATCCATACAGTTCTATTCTCATACATATAGCAGTATTCCATGTCTGTACTTACCATAGTCACATCCATACAGTTCTAGTCTCATACATATAGCAGTATTCCATTTCTGTACTTACCATAGTCACATCCATACAGTTCTATTCTCATACATATAGCAGTATTCCATGTCTGTACTTACCATAGTCACATCCATACAGTTCTAGTCTCATACATATAGCAGTATTCCATGTCTGTACTTACCATAGTCACATCCACACAGTTCTATTCTCATACATATAGCAGTATTCCATGTCTGTACTTACCATAGTCACATATTACATACAGTTCTATTCTCATACAAATTGCGGTATCCCATGTCTGTACTTACCATAGTCACATCCATACAGTTATAGTCTCATACATATAGCAGTATTCCATGTCTGTACTTACCATAGTCACATCCATACAGTTCTAGTCTCATACATACAGCAGTATTCCATGTCTGTACTTACCATAGTCACATCCATACAGTTCTATTCTCATACATATAGCAGTATTCCATGTCTGTGGTGTAAGTCGAACATGCCTGGCTGTCAGTGGATGACTCAGCCATTGCACCCTTACATTTTCCTTGTCAGTATTACCTTCGAGTATCTGATGAAATAACAATTATTTACTTAAGAGCGACTGTCTGTAAAAATCAAACAAAATCAGAAATATGCAGAAAGGCTCAAATTTTCGAATTCGCTCTACTTTTGGATTTTAGTAGTGTATGATGAAGTAAGAAACGCTGTGTGGTTAGTTTTGAAAAATACTTTTTTGTTTTCGAGAAATAGGGAAAAATCGGTTTAAGCTCCAGGGACGATTTTCGCTGCCAAAAGATGGCTGAAAATTGCTTACTTTCCCTTGGTCCTTGTATCAAAACTATTGATCCAAATAGCCTTCTAATACTTTCTGCCAAAAGTACAACTCTTATTTGCTAAATTAAGAGTAGTTTCATAAAATTCGAACAACTCTGTATTATTTTACACAATAAAAAGCAAAGGGCACTGAGTTACAATGCTTGTCAGTGCATCTCGAAAACTGCGAGTTTCCCTATGTGCCATCCTTCCAAATCTTATGAGATTACAGTCAACAACTATTGGGAAACTGCTCTTTTGAAAAATGTATTTTTTATTTTGGGGAAATAATTGTGCGCTTTTTGCGAGAGCTCTTATTTTGACTAATTAAATATGCAGAAATCATTGTTTGGCGATTGCGTGACTAAAGACTTCTCGAAATAAAATTCCCTTGAAATATCGTTTTTCAAATCTAGTCTATACAAATAAAAGAAGACATTAACATACTAACCTTCAACACAAAAAGGTCTTTTCTGTTGCTCCATTAATCGGAGTGATCAAGAAATTAGAATTGGCAAACGTGGCGTTGGCTTGTTTTATGCAACCGATTTCCGAAAATACCATCTATCAGTACCAGTCGACATGCACAGTTCGTGTTTCTTTACAAACAACTAGTCAGATTTCAATAAGAAATATACAGAATAGTATACTAAATTCGATTCCTACAGAGTCCAGTAGGTTATTCTAGCTTCACTGGCAAGTTGTTTAGTGTCTCTAATTTGCATATTGTCGGAAAAGTTACAGTGGGCGCGGGAAAAGAGCGTACCGTAGTTTCTTCCGGTTCCGTCCATACCCTTAGTGGTCTTGGAATTTTATGTATTATCCTTGGCAAAAAAAAAGAGTCGAGATATACATTATTATGCCATTTTAACATTAAAAGCCGTTTGTGAACAATTTTAAAAGTGGTTCTCTCAATAGATTATGGTGGAGCCGGCTAGGGGCACCTGTGCGAACTACTATGCCATACTGCTCCGTTTTGATATATTTCATTAGATAATTTTGTTTCCTGTGATTAGTCCCTGCACTAGATTTCTCTTTAAGAAGCCAGCTTGTTGCAAGACAAAGTCCTGTTTTCTTTCTTTCTCCTCCGTTAAAGATCAGTGGTCGGTGCACTATGGTCCCACAACACGATCTGCAAGCTGGAATGCTGTCTCGGTATAAGTTTATGACAGTCACTCCGCAAACAATTGCCGATCGATCTGTTAAATATTACAGACCAATTTATGAACGCGCTACTGACTAGTAGTTCTTGGAAGAAATAGCCAAAGGTGGATCCCTGGCCTTATACTGTTTTGTATATTTGTCATTGAAATATCTGACAAGTTACTGATAGATAGTATTTTCGGAAATCGGTTGCATAAAACAAGCCAACGCCACGGTTGCCAATTCTAATTTCTTGATAACTCAGAAGAGTGGAGCAACGGAAAAAACCTTTTCGTGTCGAAGGTTAGTATATTAATGTTTTCTTTTATTTGTATTGACTGGATTTGAAAAACAATGATATTTCAAGGGAATTTTATTTCGAGAAGTCTTTAGTCACGCAATCGCCAAACAATGATTTCTGCATATTTAATTAGTCAAAATAAAAGCTCTCGCAAAAAGCGCACAATTATTTCCCCAAAATAAAAAATACATTTTTCAAAAGAGCAGTTTCCCAATAGTTGTTGACTGTAATTTCATAACATTTGGAAGAATGGCACATAGGGAAACTCGCAGTTATCGAGATGCACTGACAAGCATTGTAACTCAGTGCCCTTTGCTTTTTATTGTGTAAAATAATACAGAGTTGTTCGAATTTTATGAAACTACTCTTAATTTAGCAAATAAGAGTTGTACTTTTGGCAGAAAGTATTAGAAGGCTATTTGGATCAATAGTTTTGATACAAGGACCAAGGGAAAGTAAGCAATTTTCAGCCATCTTTTGGCAGCGAAAATCGTACCTGGAGCTCAAACCGATTTTTCCCTATTTCTCGAAAACAAAAAAGTATTTTTCAAAATTAACCACACAGCGTTTCTTACTTCATCATATACTACTAAAATCCAGAAGTAGAGCGAATTCGAAAATTTGAGCCTTTCCGCCGTATGTTTGATTTTTACAGACAGTCGCTCTTAACTGTCAAGTAAATAGCTTAAATGTAAGACATCATTTGTGCTGGAATGAAACCTTGATTGATAGAAGCATTTCAATAAAATATTTCATATCAGTTTCTACCTTATCACTGTTGCCTCCAGCTTTGTATGCGTTCCACAGATTACCATCGGTACTGTAACTGATAGTGTATGTCTTCACCCACTTATCCATGGTGTGTTCACCCTGTGTTGCTACACCTGTCACTGTCTTCACTGGTCCCAGGTTAATCTGTATGTACTGAGTGTTAGAGGATGTGATACTACACCATGCACTGTTGCCATAGAGACGACCATATGATGCAGTATGGGTGTTGTCAAGGTTAGACGATGACGTTATTTGACTGTTTTGAATAATGCCAGGTGTCTCAAGTCCAACAGGAGAACTGCAAGCTGCAATAACATACGATTTACAAATTATTGATGCTTTTTTGAGGACGTTCGTCGGCAAAAATATTCATCCTTAAATTTTCTTTCATTTTGCATATACTAGAAAAAAGGCAAATAAAGACAGGAGGCCACATTCTTAGTTAAGGTATCATTGGAAAAAAGCAAATATGTTAACTTACCATTAGTTTCGTAAAACTATCAGATAAATTTACTCATTGAGCGGGAGTGTAAAATGTTTGTTTACTAGTATAAAAGAAATTACTGGCAAATTATTGGCTAGGACTTATTGTTTAAAAAATCGCGCTTTTGGCAGACGATTTCAATTACTACAACTTAAGATTGTGCTTTCTTGAGAAGTTCCTATTGATTTTATCGGACTTTCAATGACTATGGAATATAATGTTCGTCAGCTTCGTTTCAGAGCTGTGAAAATTTGAATAAGTAAAACTTTGACTATGGCGTAATTTCATTGAGTTGATGGCTAACTGTTAATGGATACTTACCAGATGATATTCCATAGACCTCTACTCTCATGGACGGCCAGTTATTGAATGTCAATGGATACAACCTTATAAACTTGGCTTTTTTTGGATGGCTAAGACTGTTTATGACAACTTTGTGTCGCTCTGTGTTGCCAGTAAATGTCTAAGATAAAGATATATGTATGGATATATAGTGAATACGTCAATGAAGGTATCTTATTTAGAAAAAACTAATAAAAATTCAAATTCACAATTATCTAAGGACACTCTTTTCTCGCATTCTATAGTAAAAATCATTGGCTGATGAAGAAATTTCACGAGAAAACCGGCATCTTACGAATCACGAAGCGATGAGTGTGATATCGGTTTCCGAGTGAAATTCTGTTGAATTCCCGAGTCAGTCAATGAATTTTACTTGAATCCATAGCGAAAAGATTGATAATATACAAAGCCAACGCGGACTTCCTGTATTTTCATGCGGTTTTCTTGCCTCAGTTTTATTCTATTAAATAGTTGTCTTTCTTCGTAGTTTTCAAGTTTATTTGGTGTTTTGATGGGAAATGTTAAACAAAAATTAAGATTTAATGAAAAATTTAAAGTGGGATCCCTGATTTTTCATACAATTCATCTTTTCAAAATTTTAAAATAGAAGATTCCATTTCAAATACCCGCTTGTATACATCATCTCTAGCCAATAAGCGCGCGCATTTACCTTTTCAACATTATTTTCCTGGTAGTAATTCCAGTTTACGTTATCCAAGGACACACTTATATTGTATGTTAATGTCCATTCATTAGCAAGAGCCCCAGCACCTTGTGTAGCTACTGCACACACGAACACCACAGAACCGAGGTCTATTTGCAGCCAGTCACCACCAGACGTTGTTTTTGGTGTCCAAGCTTTATTAGATGTTAAAAGTCTAGCCCTGCTTGGTATGTAACCTCTGTAAAATGAAGAACTGGCAGTAAACCTGTGATCTGGGATGATACTAGAGTATGACAAACCAACGACCAAGGATGTACATCCTGTGGAGAAAAAGTCCGAATCTACATTTGCTATCTTTTCTTTATTGTGCGGGGTGACTATAAAACTATTTTAAATTTCTGTCTCGGTAATTGCCTCAGAAAGCAGATAATAAAAATGGCGACTGAAAATGTATAACAACAACGGGAGTCCAATTTAGATAAAAGTGAAAGGTGATATTAAATAACATTTTGTTTATATTGCTAAGATTGTCTATATTTATTTATTGGCTTGAGATTGTCTTTATTGTTCTTCATAAAGCAAACGAATGAAATCGATTAAAAATGCACTCGAACATATATTTTTTGTTTTCCTATATATTACCCTCATAGTATCATATATCGTTATCAGTTCGTAGTGTGACCAATATTAAATAATGTACATTGATGGCTGGTAACCGAAATATGTGCACTATATTCAATAACATGAGTTACACCGGAGTAACCACAATCACTATTATTTTTACAGCACATCGTGTCCAGCAGAGCGGTGAACGCGTCGCGCAAAGCATGAGTGGACAAAATGAATGGCCCTAAGGAAAAGGAATATTAAAGCCGCTGTAAAATCAGCAAGTATAAGAGGACAAAGACGGAGATTAAAAGAACGATTGTCTTTGTTGGCTTTAAAATTCCATACCTCCATTTCGTTTCATGCCATACAGTTCTGTTCTCATGCAGCTTGTACTCCCATGATGATTTGTGGGTGCAACACGTATGTACTGACTAACAGTACCATCATACAAGAGATTCTTGACAGCAGTATTAGAATCGAAGTTACCAACAAAGAACTGTTAAGAAAAGGAAAAAAGCGTTTAAGAGACACAAAGCTTAGAAATAAAAGTTACTACGACAGTTGCGACCCAAGAAGTTCAATGTGTCGTTTGCCCACTAGCATTTCAACGACCCTCAATCAAAGAACTGCAATAGACTGGTTTCACCCTCCTTAACAACCGCCTTCATTTGACAACAGAACTCCGATGACAAGCGGCTGTGAAGGAGGGTAAAACTGGTCTATAACAATATCTTGAGGGAGATTTTAAACTGAGCTAAAGATTTTATCCTCTAATCCTCTAAAATCTTTAATTCAGTCCAAAATCTCCCTGTTGTTGTTGTTGTTTTTTTATTTCAGTTCCGCTTTAGTTGACGGTCGATGAAATGATAGTCGGTGAAAAAGACATCAAACTTCGTAAGTAATGTGAATGAGAAGGGAGCGCAAAGCGCCGAACCCATTACATATGTTACTTTTCAAATACGAATAAATGAACTATTGTGTGATTCTAAGGTTAACGTGCATAACGTGCTGGTTAAGCGTGGGCGTCAGCCAATTAATGCGTACAACTGCGAAATGTTCACGTGTGATCTCATGTCCGCTTGACTGTGAAACGTTGCAAAAAGACTCGAATTGTCTTTATGACTGGACTGTCCTTTGGGGATTATCTTTTAACGAAGAGAAATGTGAAGCACTACTTAGGGTTTCTAGGAAAAGCTCTAGTGCTATTCCTTCTCTTGCGGACAGACTATACACCATTGGCAGCCATTCACTTACTGCGATTAACTCGGAAAAAGATCTCGGCGTAGCAGTGAGTAGCAACCTCACTTGAAGTTTGCATGTCTCCACGGTCGTAGCCAAAGCCAACAGAATGCTTGGGTTCCTTAGGAGACACTGTGCTGTTGGTGGTTTAGGGCCTGATCGCAAGAGATTGTTATATTTAACTTTTGTTCGCTCCCATCTTGGCTATGCTAGCGAGGTCTGGGCCCCTCAATCGTGCATTTCTGATCTTAAGATTATTGAAAACGTTCAACGACGCGCAACTAGATTTATCCTTAACTGCAGTCCCGATGTTAATCGCAGGCCCAGTTATAAGTCTTGGCTTATATCCTTAAATCTTCTGCCTTTGTCGTACTGGTTGGAATGCCGAGACTTAACATTCTTAAAAGGGTCATAAAAGGGTCGTATAATTTTTCTGCTGATTCTTATTTCTCCTTTAGCGTAGGCCGTACTAGAAGCTCGACTAACTCGTTATTGCGACTTATCCACTCCTTTCGTACTAATTATTTAGGGATTCTTCTTTCAATCGTATGGTGATCCTGTGGAATAACCTAGCTATTATCGTTAAACAGCAGTCGTCCTTTTCTTCTTTCAAGACTAAATTGTATGAATACTATTTTATGAAACTAGACCGTGACTTTGACATCTCTAGACCGCGTACTTGGAAATCTATCTGCTCACGTTGTAGATCGGTCAACAGGCCGTTCTCTCTCTGTCTCTCTCTCTCTCTCTCTCTCTCTCTCTCTCTCTCTCTCTCTCTCTCTCTCTCTCTCCTCTCTCTCTCTCTCTCTCTCTCTCTCTCTCTCTCTCCTCTCATCCTCTTCTCTCTCTCTCTCCTCTCTCTCTCTCTCCTCTCTCTCTCTCTCTCTCTCTCTACCATGTTTTTTGTATATTGTGACTTTTGCATTTTGATTGAGTGGAAGTCTCTAAATAAAATAAAAAAGAAACCTTCCTTGATCTCTAAAGTAAACGCATGCGCAGCGTGATCTATTATCTTGAAACCATCCTTAGACCAAACGCTTTTGCAAGCTTCAGAGTCATGCTAGTAAATGTGACCCTTTATCAGAGGATAAGTTTTCAAACTTTGCATATTAATTCGTTTATTGCACGATGGACGTTTCAACTATGCAATTATGACATGGGTTCCCTGTGGTTGATGCAAGAGGGGCCTGGAGTCACTTTTGTCGGTGGCTATGTGTCTTTACTAGGGTCTTTTATTTTGTTAATTTGCCTTTTGTTTTCGATAATAGTTTAATAATCTTTTAATAATGTTGTAGGACAAGCCATCAAAGTTGAAATAAGTTAGTAATTAGTTTCAGCCGTCAGGGTGAACCTCGCGGATTATGATGTTATTTTACTCGTGAGTGTTTTTGTATCATTTTCCTTTAGCTTGCTTACCTTCACTTGGCTGTCTTCCATATAACTAGTAAAAGTAGACCCATCATTTGATGTAAGCATGTTGTAAGACTGTACCCACTGATCTGTCATGTGGTCACCCTGTGTTGCTATACCACAAATGATGTAAGGTGATCCTAAGTTAATCTGTAGATATGGAGAAGAGTCACTTGCAGCAGCACACCATGATGACCCAGCTGTGTAGTTTAGTCTTGCCTTGGATGGTGACGTGGTACTGTTGTAAGCTGAAGATGACGTCATATTTCTGTTTGGTATCTTACCACTACCAATACCAACTGGCAGAGAGCTGCACAACAAACCTGTGATAATAGCATTAATATTGTAATGTAATGTAAGCTCTTGTCGTTCCAAAGCATATTTTCTCTGACGAGGGTTTAGCGGACCTGAATGCTTGGAAGTAACTGATTATTTCTAAAATTTATGTGTTGATGAGACATATTTTTAAACCAAATGAAACCAATTAAGATACAACCATAAATAAGTATCAATACTGGCTAACTTATCGAAAGTCAGATCAAATCAGACTACAAACATTCTTACCCAGACTTACCTCTGCGAACACCATAAGCTTCAACACGAAGTACCTTCCAAGTTTTATATGTGGTGGGTATAAACTTGATGTATCTAACCAGAACTGGATAATCTAGAACATTCTTGACAACAGTATTACTATCTGTATTACCAGGAAACAACTAGAAGAAAAATAGCAACATATAAGACATTCTTGACAACAGTATTACTATCTGTATTACCAGGAAACACCTGGAAGAAAAATAGCAACATATAAGACATTCTTGACAACAGTATTACTATCTGTATTACCAGGAAACACCTGGAAGAAAAATAGCAACAGCCAAGACATTCTTGACAACAGTATTACTATCTGTATTACCAGGAAACAACTAGAAGAAAAATAGCAACATCCAAGACATTCTTGAAAAGGTCTTGGAAAAGTTTTTAAAAGGAAACTCAAGGGGATTCTAACATAATTGCGAGTAAATTTAGCGATTTTCTTAACTCGCTAGTATTGCGTCAAAAATACTCGGATATTTCTGAACTTTCGCACATGTTGCAAAACAAACATTTTGGCTTTTTGCGTTTATTCGAAATGTTCTTTTATTAAGGTCGTGTTTGCATTCACAGGCTTATTTTCTAACGGTGGTTTATCGAAATATTGTCCTGCTCCTGTAAGCTTAAATCAAATCTTAAATTAAATCTTAAGATTCTTGGTAAATATATTGTCATAATTCTGTCTGTCGAGTTCGGACAAAATCTAACCATTACATTACTTTGATGCTATGTCTTTCCGTCTGCTTTGCTGCGCAATTACTTGCACTTCGATATATTTTCTCCAAATTCGGCAGGCAAAAAAATATATAAATAAATATATAACAATCTAATTTGAATCTGAAGTTTCGTTGAATTTGGAATTTCCTTTCTGGTGTTAATTCTAACACACCCGAAAACTCCAAGTTATCAAAATCAGTTCAATTTATGTGCCTTACTTAACAAACAAAACAGCTTTTTTCGTTCTTCGTTCAGTATTAAAGCACTCAGGAAGTAGTCTCCCTCGCAACCGTCTTTAGTGTCGATCGTCATGCAACGCGTGCGTGACGACCGACACTAAAAACGGTTGCGAGGGAGACTACTCAGGAAGTGGCTTAAGCACAAATGAAGTGTAAGCACTTCTTGAGTGCTTACGGTGCTTCCTGAGTGCTTTATTATTGAAAGGAGCACGGAAAAAGCTGTTTTATTCGTTTTATTGAATTTATTTACGCAAAAAGAAAGACGGTCTTAGGATCTAGCAGCACTTCGCACGCGCAGATGACGTCAGCACTGTGCTCCGTTCACTAATTAAGCACAGTTTTCGACCAATAAGGGCGGGCGTTCTATCCTAACTATATAATAAAATGATATAAAGCTTCTGAAAAGAGAGACATATTTCCGAGTACAAGTACTCATAAAAACCGCTAAAATAAAGCAAAATTGTACTTAATTATATTTTTTAATAAAACCTCCTCCTGTAACCAAATCCTGTAAGAAAAAGGAAGATCTTTAATAGAACTACTATTTGTTTTGGACGCGGGAGTCGTTTTTCGACTATACGAGTGTAGTGACACGTAAAAGCTCTACTTTAGATAATCCTTTCTTTTTGCACTGAACAAACTACTTTCAAAGCATACACTCAATGGAAGAATCGTTGTCGGGTTCAGAAACATAGAACATGGAAGCTGAGACCGAAATGGCACATGGGAAGTACGTTAATTAGATACATGCTGTGACCGGCGACTCGTAGCGTCATTTATAATACGCGTTTGGCATTCTAAACCGACAGCATGGATGACGCAAATGAATAAATTATAATACGATTATGTCATTTCCAATGTGCCATTTTGGTCTCAGCTTCTATGTTCTATGTTTGTGAACCCGACAACGATTCATCAACTGAGTGTATATATTAGTCTCTGCGATATAACAGTAGCCACATGATGCCTATTTTCATAGAAGAATAATAGTAGCAACACAAAGAAACTTTGAAAAAGACAGTATTCCTATTATTAATTACAAGTAATCAACCAATTTTGTAGTTTTCTTCACCTTATCAGCGCTGCCATTTTCGTAAATAGTCCACGTGCTGCTATCCACAGATGTTGATATCTTGTATTGGGTAGTCCATTCGTTTACGACTTTGTTCCCTTGTGTAGCCACAGCACAAATAACATACACTTGACCCAAGTCTATCTGTAGATAGTCATTAGGGTCGGTTGTTGTCTTTGGTGCCCATCCTTTGGCTGCTCCATTCAGACGAGCATTCTTTGGAGCATATTCGGAGTTATAATGTGAAGATGCTGTAAATCTGTCATCTGGTATAATACTACTGTCTGCTATACCAACAGCACTGTCCTGACATCCTGCATTAAATTTTACACAAAAAAATAACTTGTTCAGTTTTGAGAGTTCTCATGCATGGGTACGTTTAACGTGTACAAACTTTTTTCAAAGGTACTACGAGGATAGTCTCATTCATAGTACTGTAAGGAGAACCTCACAGGGGGTTTGAGGCTACAAAGGAAAATGAGCATTTACGTATACTTTCAGGAAACAAGGGATATCTCTAAATAACTTTTTGGGAACAAGGGAACAAATTTGTGAAAATTTATATATTTGAGGAACAAATTGACAAATTTTGTATTTCGACTCGAACGAGGTGACAAAGAGAAAAACTACTGGGGAACATGGGAATACAAGATACATTCTCAAACTGCCATTCTCATCCACCGACTCTTACAGTACGAGATTGAAAACTCTGTCTTTGCTACCAATAACTTACTGGCATGAATACCTGTTCCTCGACGTACAAGACCAACAAGATCATCGAACAGTAATGTTGTCAAGTACGCAGTATGCCAGTGCAAGACCTACCTCATCAGGGCAAATAGAATATGGAACGCTCTCGCTGATAAACTAAATCTGAACATGGACAAACTCAACGTAACACATTTAAACGCGCAAAGTTACTACGTAACGTCACTGGACAGTTACAACTGTTACGACCCAAAATGTAACTCCTGCAGAAGCCCCACTCTTGCTACCTCCTGTTGTTAGTTATGTGATTCAAATGTGTTAATATGTCTACTTAAACTAACTTTATGCACTAAGTTTCATTTAAGACATTATTTTGGGCCCGCAGTAATTGGCTTAACGCTGTTGCGACGCTGTTGCGGTCACCCTGTCATATATATCCCAATATTTTTTCAGTTATTGTATTTCCAGTTTAATATATGGCGAAACTAATAAATAAATAAATAAACTTTTACCCCCCCCCCCCCTCCCCCTGGGAGGGCCTCAAGGCGGTCAAAAATATTCCTAAATAGATTTTTGATCTTGTGGGACAGAACAGCGGTAACTAAGGCCACATCCCAATAATGCATTTTATAAACACTCCCTTTTCGTCTCACACTCGAAAGCTTCGCGTCCCGACACTTAAACGATCAAAAACCTAGATTCGATCGGAAATAATGAAATATCATCATCTGCGTATGCAAAAAATAAAAAAGACGTGACTGTGTGAATGACTTCAGCGTTATCAAAAGCCTCCGTTTTCGCTTGTCCACACTTATACAATAGGTCTCCGTTTTATATGTCGCCACTCTGGTAAACATTAAGTCAAATTTGTGCGTTTTTGGTGCAAATGTTGTTGATTGTTTAATGCAGACGCAAGGGCAAAACGCATCCAAATAAGCGTTTTCGCAAAAACGTTTGGACGGGGATTAAAGAAGAGCCTTAGACTTTTGCTGCGGCTTTCTCGATCGAGGAACGACCCAAATTCCTAAATGATAGTTTGATACTAATTCACAATTTTAAAAGTCAGTTGAACATATTAATAGAGGTAATTTACCAGCCATGCCGCAGGACGAGGTCCGGATAGGAAAAAAAAATGTACCCGAGGTCTTAACGGGAGGTTTACCTTTTTGAGTGTGCATTGTATATTATAGCGGAGCTCCCGCGCGGGCCGAAGGCCCGCGCGAGCGGAGCACCATACCTAAGAAAAAATGGTAAACTATCGAGTTGATTTTTCATGGCTTGGCTGACGTCACTTCCGTCCGTACGTCCGTCCGTCCGTCCGGGCGTGTACACAAGCATTCCGATTGGCTGGTTAGATTATCTTTTTTTTTGGCGGGAATATCGACGCGTTGCAACATCCGGGTACACATAAAGGTAAATCCGGCTATTAAACTTTTGTAAAAAACCTCTTACACACGTATAGAAATACCGAAAGATAACTGCTAAATTTTTTATTCAACCTTATATTTATATTTAATCTATTTACGATGGAACCCCTTTCCGAAATCGATATGTCGAAAGAAAGCTCAGAGGAGAATGAAGCCAAGAAAGAAAGGCCAGAAGTAAAAGAGTTTTTTCGAAAAATGAAAAACTCTGGTGGCGTGAAAATGTAAGGCAAAGAGGAAGGACTCACCAAAGAAAAGCGGCAAGCAGAGAGAGAGATAGAGACCCAAATCCAGGCGGGACTTCGATTATAAACGAGGAGAACATGATCGTGAAAGAAAAAGGAATATGAGGCAAAACTTGACGGATGAACAAAGAGAAAATGAACGTGAAATACGAAGGAATTTGAGTCAAAACTTCACGAATGAACAAAGAGAAAAATGAGCGTGAAAGACAAAGGAATTTGAAGCAAAACTACTAGCTAAGGCGACTCTCAAATGCACAGAAAAAAATCGCTCTTAAGGACAAGTTATAGACCAAAGACAATTTAAAAACTTTCATGTATTCAAAGATGGATTAAGAAGTGTTCTCCAAAAAATTCAGGTGTGTTGTTTAGCAAACAATCGTTTATTATTTTTTGACAAGCATTTAATTTTTTCTCGACGAATCGACAAATCAAAGACTTTCCCTCAAAGCTTTTATTATTTCTGTAGATAAGCTTAATTTATTTTAATGTTGGAGTGAATATAACATGAAGAGCATATTACAACAAATATTCGTCCTTTCCTATTTCGTAAATCTTTAGCAATTCGGTTAACGTTGTAAAACGTTGTTTTTAACCACGAACTATCGTATGTTTTTCGTTCAAGAAAGATTCGCCTCCTATCGCGGAGTCCCATCTTCAAAACAACGACGACTTTCATTTAATAATTTTATTTCTACAGATAATTTATTTAAGTATTGAATGAAATATAAATTTACACCAAATATTCGACTGTTTATTAAGCTATTCGAGCAAGTCTGATTATAAAAATGAGCTTAAATTTGTGTTGTTGAGAGATGTTGTTGTAGAAAGACCTAGACTTTCACTTTAAAAAGCCGTAAAAAATATTCAAAAACATTTACAAACGCCAATTTACTGACCAAGAAATTCGTCATTTTGCATTGCCTTTTTGCATTGCCTGTATTTATATTTGTCTCAGG